>CM035431.1:56009874-56014874 GCA_020310875.1 Ceratopteris richardii | reverse complement strand
TGCAAAAGGCCCATCCATGAGCTTTTCAAGTTGACCAATTGAAAAGGAGATCAAGATACATTTAATAAAAATAAGAGCTCCACCAAAATCAATAAAATCCAAATCATTTTAATCACCCACCACAAGTGCACCTACACTCACTAGCTTTTGTTTAGTTAGATCATAGGAAACAAAATAGTTCCCTTTTCATGAGTTTCTACTTTTTCTCTTACTTTAGTGAACTAAACTCCAATAAGCAACATGATTTCTTTTTAATCTCACTCTTTCTTGAGTTTTCTCCTCCCTCTCTAGAGTTGTAGTTAGGCTTTCACACTTATATTTCTTTAAAATTATAAAGTCTTCCCTAGGATGATGACATATCCACTAGTGCTCCTCTTGTCATCCTTGGAACCTACCCAATCACCATTACAACAAGCTTATAAATATATTCCATCATCAAATTTATAATAGAGCCCTTCATTCATTAATCCTTTGAGTTACCTAAGCACCCTTTTGGCTACAACAAGATGAGTGCAAAAATTGAGATAACTATAACTAATGTGCAATGTTTGATCTTTTCATAATAGCATATAAGAATACCAATAATTGACCTATAAATGGTCACATGCTACAATTCTCCTATTGCATGAGAACTTAATTTAGCAATAAATTCTAATGGATTTTAAATTATCTTACAATCACATAAGACAAACTTTTGCAAAATATATTTGATGTAATTCCTTTGCATTAAGTTTATACCTTCTTCTTTGTATAGTACTTCAATCCGAAAAGTAACTTGAAATCTCTAAATTAGATATTTTAAACTTGCATCCAAGATTTATGTTTATTTCCTTGCTTCTGGATTCATCATACTCTATAATGATAAAATCATCAACATACATACAAATGAATACAATTTTTCTACTTTTGTTCTTCACAAAGAGTGATGGGTCTGCATAACTTTGATTGTATCCACATTTCAACAAGTAATCCTTAAGTATTTGTTTCCAAGAATTTGGGGCTTGCCTAATAAGTCCATTAAGAGATTTCTAAAGCTTAGATACATGATGTGGAAACCTATCATCTTCACAGCCTTGGGGCCCCATGAAAACTATAACTTCAAGCTCTCCATTTAGGAAAGCATTCTTCAAATCCAACCTCTACATCTTCCAGCTTTTTATGGTAGCCATCTTAGATATGCGACTACATGTTTAATTAGATTCTATGCCATAGGTTTTAACAAAATCTTTGGCAACCAACCTTGCATTATACCTATACACTGCATGTCTCTTTACCTTGTGCACACAGTTTTAAATTATTACATCCATATGCACCTTACAATCTGGTTCTTAGTACTATGACATATTAATCCCCTTTTTTCTTGAGGAATACCCAAGAAAAGTACACCTATCTAGATTGGAGTCTATCTTGTTTCTCAGTTTTGAGGTGTGAACATAACACACATAACCAAATACTTTGAGATGTGAAAGGCTGGGTTTCTTACCACACTAAGCTTCATAAGGTATGGCTCCATGTACTCCCAAGTTTTGATACCTATTCATAATGTATATGGTTGTATTTGATCCATTAAGACAATAAGAATTTGGATCATTCATTTCATTTAACATAGCTCTAGAAAATTCTTCCATACATCTATCCTTCATCTCTATTGTCTCATTTTGTTGAGTTTTTTTTTTTGTATTTTCTTGGGATTATTATGATATGAAGGGGTTAGATCGTCAATTTTATGAGCATAAGATTGTACTCAAACTCAATGCTTCCCTCGATGATTCAACAACATTACAGAATGAATCCAACTTTTGCAAAATAGGTAAAGGAAGCATTGGATCGATTGCTAAAATTAGGATTCATAATTCCGATTGAGTATCCAAAATGGAGATCTCCCATTGTAATTAGGCCCAAGAAGAATAAACAATTACGAATTTGTGTTTATTTTAGAAAAGTAAATGTTTCTACAATACCAGACCCTTTTCCACTACCCTTTCTAGATAGCATGTTAGACAAAGTTGTGGGTAGCAAAATGTACTCTTTTTTGGATAGGTTCAGTGGCTATAACAAGGTCCGGATGTTGGAAGCTGATATTCCTAAAACAACACTCATTACAAATTGGGGTGTGTTCTCCTATAACATAATGTGTTTTGGATTACAGAATGCACCCAGTACATTCCAATGTTGTATGCAAAAAATTTTGCCCCTTTTTTGAAAAGTCTTATGCATGTATTTCTAGATGATTTTTCAGTCTCTGTATATCAAATAGATTATTAAGAGCAGTTACACCTCTGTTGTACGAAGTGCCATGAAGTTCAATTAATTCTGAATCTAGCCAAATTAGTCTTTGTTGTTAAGTGTGGGAAGTTTTTAGGGCATATCATTTCCCGTCAAGGGATTGCAATCGATCTAGACAAGGTCAAAGTGGTGTTACAAGTACCCCACCATGTACTCCAAAAGAAGTCCTACATTTTTTAGGATAGATTCTATGGCATGGGTGCCATTTACGATATTTGGCTCATATTGTGATGCCATTGAATGCTCTAGCCATGTCAAGCATTATGAATTTTAGTGGACTTTGAGAGTGATATGGCATTCTCTTGATTAAAGACTTTACTCATGCAATCACCTATTCTGCAAGCTCTTGATTAGGCACAACCATTCCATGTTTTTCTTGATGCTTCCAATATTGATTTTGGATCTGTGTTGATGGATAAGTTGGCTAGATTATGGTTCAGATCAATTTATTATGCTAGTCGATGATTGACTGCTATAGAGAAAAATAATTTAATCAATGAACAAGAATTTCTTGGACTTATTTATGCCTTGCTTTATTTACTCAAACATCAGAATTTGGTGGGTAGATTAGCTTGATGGGAGCTTCTTTTACACAAATTTGATTACCATGTAGTCCATCGCCTACGATCTTCTCATATTATTGTTGACTACCTTTCTCGCTTAGATAATGATGAGGCACTGGATGGAATTGATGACTCCTTCCTTGATGCTGATTTATTTCATATTGCAGATCAATCTGAGCCAGATTTAGGTACCCCAACATGGTATGAGGAAATACTCTCTTTTTTGGCAACACGTTTCCACCATCTCACTTGTGATCTGCAACCCAAAAGAACTTGGCATTTTGTAGTTGTAGACTTACCATTATTCTTGATCAATTGCACTATAAGGATGTTATGGGTATTTGGATGTGTTGTGTACCACCACATGAAGTTCGAGCAATTATTGCGAAAGCTCATTCTGGTTTGTGTGGTGGTCATCTGAGTATGGAGTTAAGAGCCCATAAACACATAGTGTATTATGGTGGCCCACTATGCAAAAGGACGTCCGTGAATATGTCTTGGGTTGTGATCCTTGTTAGTGTACAGATGAACCCCATGATATTCATCGATTCCCCTTACAACCCATCTTACCTCTAGAGCCTTTTGAGAAATGGGGTTTGGATTTAGCTTGTCCAATCCAGCCTTCGGCTACTTTAGGTAAAACTTTTATTTTAACTCGTACAAATTAGTGCACGCATTGGGTTGAAGCCTCATGTTCGCATCATTCGACTATGCATAGTGTAGCTACCATGTTAATTAAAAAATTATTCCCTTGACATGGTCTTCAAATGGAGCTAGTTTTAGATCGAGGCACTCATTTCCTCAACCAGCTTATAAAGTCAATCACTGATTATTTCTGAATTGAGCATAGATTTAGTTCGAAGTATTATTCTTATGCCAATGGATTGGTAGAAAGCACCAATAAAGTTTTGTATGTTTCATGATTTTCAGTTATATGAGCACTTCTTATGAATTAATTTCTTTATCCCATATGATGGTATGACTTGTAACTTATCTGATCAATCTTCTTTTGGAGTTTTTATTATCTCTTTGAGTCCCCATTTCACCACATAAGCTTGCATGAAGCATCCTATGTGCATCGTTGGACTTGGCGGCTAAATTGATCCACCAATTGTGCATCATCTTCTCCATGCCTTGCTACCCAACATGCTCAAGCTAAGAGACATGAGCTCATTAGTGATCCATGATCGCTTAACACAACTACATGTCGATTGGTTTCAATACTGAGGATTGTTGTAGTATGTGCAAATCCCGTGGACCAGTATTCCTAATCATCATATGGTCAGTTATTTTGTGCAAAAATATCATGAACAACTTAAAGAAGCTGGTGATCAAATGTGTTTTATTGAATTTTGTATTGGAGAATTGACTGGGTTGGGGATTGACGTGGTGTACATTGTAGTTCAATTGCATGTTAGTCATCAAGGTATTACTGCAACATCAGATTTAGTCTCGACAATAGAGATGGAGCGCATGTTTGATCGTTCATGTTCAAGAAAATATGCTAGACTCCTAGACAACTCAAGAGGCTATGTGCCTCAAGCAAATCTATTCAAATTTGGGATAACACTCTTATACTCCAATAACGTTTGGAGACAACACTAGCTCACTGCATTTGGCTGCTAATCATGTATATAATGCAAGGAACAAGCACATTGAAGTGCACTATCATTATGTAAGGGAGAAGTTTCTTAACAAGGACATTGAATTGTACCATGTATCAACTCATTTACAATGTGCAGATATACTCACAAAATCTTTGGATGGATGAACAGGTTCAAATTGATGCTTGGATTGCAGGAGATCAAGGAGGAATTAAGAACAACCATGTTAGGCTTTAGGGGGATCTTTTGGTGCAACAGAATCCAAGCCCACATACTTGGATGATTAGCATATTGCTCATGGAACCTTATATGATCAATCCCTTGTGAAATCAAGTACATTTACCTTTGTAAAAGTGCATTACTTGCACGTGAAGTTAGGAAGCATCAAATCTCAATTAATTTGGTAGATGATTGATGAGAGAATATATCCCATGATTAAGGATTTAATTTTAGGTGGACCTTTGAATTTGAATTCAAAAACTAGCTCCAACCTCAACTATAAAAAGAGGATCAAATGACCCATGTGATATCTTGACTCTTGGAGATC